>OY796881.1:7822747-7865247 GCA_963680785.1 Diplosoma virens | reverse complement strand
ACTTCAAATACTACAGGAGCTACATGGAGACCCTTTAAATTAAGTCTAGAAATGCATGGAGCTGCATAGAGGCCCTGTGTAAATTTCAAATACTGCAGAAGCCACATGGAGACCCTTAAAATGCAGGTCCATGTGGCTTCATGCAGCTCCATGCAGCTCCATGCATCTCTAGACTTAAGTTAAAAGGCCTCCATATGGCTCCTGTAATATTTAAAGTTTACATGGGGACTCCATGTACTCCATTCAGCTCCATGCAACTCCATGTGGCTCCATGCAGCTCCTGTAGTATTTGCAGGTACCGACATCATTGCAAGCAGCACAGATTACCCAAAGTGGGAGTCTGGATTAACTTTATTGGCAAGTTGGGAAATAGCTCTTTTGAGATTAAACTTGAAAAAAGAAATAACAATAACAGATACCTAATCACTTACCATATGTCTTATAATTATATGATACTTGACAATCACAAGGCTTTTGAAAACTGTGTAATTAAAGTTTGAAAATTTATTAAAAATATTTAAAAGAATATCAAGCAAGCAGTAGAAGTCATCCAAAAATGAGAGGCTAGTTTGGCTTTATTAGAATATTAAAGACAACAAAAATAGACTTTAACATTACTTTTATTAAGGTAAAACACAACTGTTTTAACACAGTAACAACTGTTTTAAAACTGCCTTATATTATAGTAGACAATAATGTAATATAACTAGCTCTACATGCTTTTAGCATTTTTTTTAACTATGCTCCATGTTGAATCTATCTTGCTTCATTAAATTGCATTACGTCATTTTGTATTTCTACAAATAATTTTTTTTTATTATACCAACCAATTAAAAGACTTTCAACTTTTTTGTGCCATGAAACAATCACACTCAGCAATGCTAAGAAAAGTAAATGCTTTCAGTTTCCATAAGTTTTCATTAAACAAATAAAACAAATTAAAAAATGAATCACAATTTTGAAATCAATGACTTTTGTACATAAATGTTTGCCAAAATTTTGGTTTAAATTAATTTGAAAAGTTTTTCAAATTTTTCATTGTACCTTTTCTTAATATGGCTAATTTGTGGCTAGCAACTTTATCACAATTTAATTAGAAACTTTAAGAAATTGATATGTTTCATTGAAACAGTTTATAAAGCATGATGCTAAAAATTTGTTTTGTCTATAAATAACTTTAAATCAGATAGAAAATTATATAAATCTTGTTTTTCTGAAAAAAAGGTCAAATTTAGTGTTTGAACTTTAATAAAAAAAAAAAAGATCTTAAAATTTTGAGCAAATTTATGCAATGGGCATGGGGGAATTGCCCAGTTTGGCTATTACTAATTACAAAACTGTCCAGCTTTTGGGCATAAGAACACATAACAAAAGCAATACAATACAAAAGTAATCTTAAAACGCCATTAATAATGTTTACAATAAATAAAATGTTATGTCTTTGCAAAAATTACAAAAAAACACAAAATTACCAAAGATAAAGTGTTGAGAAAAAGTGAACTTGTTTAGTACACTAAAAATATTAAAACTCCTCTTTAGAGTTTTGATTTTTTGTATTCGTCGCACAGTGCAATCAAAGACTATATTTGTTAAATTCTGAAATCGTTAATTTTCAACAATTGGAATAAAGATAAGGAAACAAAACGCAACAAAACAAAAAAGAAATTAGAAATTTAATAAAAACCCACAGAATGACCATACAAATGACAATTTCATACAAAATTTAATATACTTACATATCTCACAAATATTTTGTTCCGATCAATAGTTTGTATAAATACAATACAGTAGGACTTATATGGCTTAAAATTTCAGTTTATTTCCAACTTTTTTGACATAACCCTAGTTATTCTGGAACAATTGAGAAGTTTCCATAGCAACTCAGTCAAGGCTTATTACGGATAACAGTAGATCCTTTAGAAATTAAAAGTTGACTATTGAAAAATCAAACTGAAAGAAATCATTATGGTCAAATTAATTTTATATTTTCATGTACATTTAAGAAAATAGTGTTAAACTTTCTAGTTAAAAGCTTGGAATTGGAATTTATTTAGTTTGTTTTTTTTTTGTTTTTTTTGTCAGCAGTAGGTAGGAGCCCGGTAGTAGATGGTAAATGCAATCAACACGGCCTTCGTTTAACTCCTTCTGGTCAACCCGCTTTGTCCTCAGAAAATTGGTTTTCGGCACTTTCTTCCGCCTCTTGACTGTTTATGCAACCAGTTATAAATTTTTGTCATAATACAGATTCACAGTATAAAGGCTAAATATTAAATAAAAAAAACTTCTAGATTGCAATATCTTCGACAGCTCCGAAAACAAATCGGAGTTATCGCTTGTTGGTATTTTTAAGTTTAATGTCCCTCCTTTCCGACATTGTCCAACTCGTGAAAAGAATAACTAAAAATATGATAATTCTGAACATCATATATCAGCAGTGGTGGATATTCCAATTTAGGGGCCCGAGGCAAGAATTTTCAAAAATTCATGTTGTCTGAGAAAAAAAAGAGGTCTGATCTGGGCTTGGATATTTTTCTCCCAAAATCAAAGTGTTCTCTAAAAAAAAAAAAAAAAAGGTCTTCACTTCAATTTCACCTCTAATTTCCCTATTTTTCTCCCAAAATCAAGGTGTTCTCTAAAAAAAAAAAAAGGTCTTCACTTCAATTTCATCTCTGATTTCCCTCTTTTTCTTCCAAAATCAAGGTGTTCTCCAAAAAAAAAAAAAAAAGGTCTTCACTCCAAATCGTCCACTGAGCGAATCCAAAAATGTATATGCTGTTTTCGAGGGGGGGCCCTTAAAATCGAGGGGGGCCTGAGGCGACTGCCTCATTCGCCTCACCCAATATCCACCACTGTATATCAGTTTTTCCATTTTTTTTTATTGTTTTGCTTTTGGAGATAAGTTGATTTTTTTGAACCTACTCTTTTTTCTGCATTAAGTAAGTCTGTTTCATCTCCAAATCTTATTACAATTACATCATTGAAATAGTATTTAGTCTATCTGTGTGCTTTTTTAAAGGTCACCTTGAGGAGTATTTCACCAAATTTTGGAAATAGCCTTCTCTTATAATTTTTAATACTACTTGGCAATCAATGGTTTTTTTATTAAAAGCCTGCTTCAGTATTGATTGACCTAAAAAGCAAGCTTTTCGGAAGTTCGCATCTGCAAAGTTATGTGATGATCATAAAATCATGAGTCGTGATGGTCACGTCCTGAAGGCCTACTGTGTCAAAAAAATAAAGATTTGTCGTTTTAATGGTAATAAGTAGAGTTGTATTTAATATATTTGCAGAGCTCAAGTCAGTATAAATCTTACAACTTTCGAGTTCAAGTTGAGCCCAAGTTCCTTGATAAAATCTAGTCTAGTTTGAGTCCAAATCCACCAAAGTCTTTTCGAGTTAAGTTTACAAAACCTCGAGCAGAGGTGGATTAAGAGATCGCGGGACCCGGGGCAGATAACAGTGCGGGGTCCCTAAATTTTGAAACGCGAAAACAACTAACTTAAATTTAGGTCGCGCTCGAAAAAGTTTGGGAGCCACTGATTTAGTAGATCTTAATGATATAAGACATAATAAGCTCTTATCTTCCGGGAATAAGGTGTCCCTGAGGTAATCCTTGTTATTTAAAATGGGTGAAGTATAAATAGGTTAATTCAACTGCACAGTGTTTATTTTAAACTAAAAATTGATTTTTTTTGCGTTATTTGTGTTTTTGTTTGATAGAAATTGAAATAAAAAAAAAAAAATTTTTATTTTAATTATTATTTATTTAATAGATCAAAGAGGTTGAGTCTAATTTGTTATTTTGATTTATTAAAAAAGTAAATTTTATTAATTTTGTTTAAAATTTACTTTGATTTTTATCTTCAAAGGCTAAATATAGAATAAAATTTTTGCACTGTTTCATTAACGAGGCAAATATAAACAACACAGAAAATATAATAAACCACACAGAGAGTGCAACACAAAAAAAGCTAAGGCAAATAATGTATTACAACCGGTGTTTTCGGCATTTCGCTGCTGCAAATTTATCGGTAATATCTTCAAAGCTCATAGATTTTGTGAAACTCTTTTCAATGGCCATAATACAGAAATCACAGACGTGATCCTGCGTCAGGGATGAGCGCATGTAGTTTTTCACTCTTTTCAATGCCGAAAAAGAACGTTTACCTTCCGTATTTGCAACTGGCAAGGTCATATATATATACGTAGAATAATAACTACATTTGGAAAAGTTTCAATTAAGCAGTTCTTTTTCAAATATGACAGCTGTGCTTGCGCAGTATTTGTCTTCGAACTAAGATCAGGAGATGAACGTAAATGAAAAGCGAAGTGCACAACTTCTGAAGAAAAGTCGCTATCCAAATCGCTTGCATATACTTTCAACAACTTACTTGCAGCGTTTTCTATATCACTGATAGCCCAAGTGTTCAGATTCAGCAAAAAATTAAAATTCTGCTGCAATATGCAGTACACATATTTTCGTGTTCTTACTTCTGCAATTAATGTATCAATGATTGGAAGGTAAGTTCCTATACGAAAGGATTCATAAGCTTTTTCCAAAGCTCTAGTGCATCCAGTATCCTCTCTTTTATAATCAAAAGTCTTCTTCGTTTTTCAGTTGCGTTTGTTTTGAGACGCATAGGTTTTTGTATATAGGTTGTGAGTTTCAAACCATCCTTTTCAATTGTATTAAATTCATCCTGTAAATGCTGGCAAAAACTCTCAATTCCATTTTAAAGTGCTACGCAACTTCCTAAAGACATGTCAGCACGCTGTAGAATTTTGCTTGTACTGTGTAACCTTTGAAGAATTTTGTGTCATAAAACTCATAATATGGCTGTTTCTATAGGGCATCCAACTCTTTTTCAAATACGATGAATCTGATTTGGCTTCATTTGTTTCATTGTCGTCCAACGTAAAATCTTGTAACAATTGTCTCAACTCAACAAAATTTTTGTTGAGGGCTGTAGTGGCGTCTGATCTCGCTAACCATCTTGTGTTGGATAAAGATTTTACTGTTTTTCTTTGATGGCTGATTTCATTTTAGCCTAACGTTTTGTTGTTGATTTCATTTTAGCCTAACGTTTTGTTGATGCAGTGAAAAATTCATAAAAATTCTGAAGAAAGCCAAAAAATGAAATAGCATTAATACAAGTTTCTGCAGCACACGATCCAATTAAATTTAATGAATGTGCGGAGCAAAAAATATAATGAATTAATGGATTTAATGCTTTGAGTCTGCTTGCACTCCAGTATATTTTCCTGATAAATTGGTCGCATCATTGTAACTTTGACCACGAAAATTATCCAAATTATTAATGCCGTATTCCGTGAGAGTACGTAAAATGTGGTTAGTTATTGACTCACCATCATGTTGTCCGTTGCTATCTATAAACTTCAAAAACCTTTCCACGATGGTGCCGTCGTCCTGCACATAGCCTATCTGATGATAAAAGTCAACTGGTCTACATGGGTCAAATCAGGAGTAGAATCCACAGGTATACTATGATATTTGGCTTTCTTAACCTCATTCGCAATTTTGGTTGTAACTTTCTTTGCCATAAGTTGCACAAATTCGTTGCATATAGTAGAAGAAAGATAGGAAGGCACACCTCTACCAGAATTACCGAATCGGCGAATGCGATCGGCTAGAAAATCGTCAAATTGCGCTAATAATTCAAATAGTTCCAGAAAATTTCCGTTTTGACGAGATCCAAATACTTCATTTTCCCCACGAAAACCTCTTTCGCACAGGACCTTGACGACGGCCACAACTCTTTTTAACACTGCTCTTCAGTACACTTTTTCTTTATCAATCTGCACCAAGAAGCTACAATCCACTCGTGCATTCTTAGTCTTGAAAGAAGCAGCGGATAGACTAGCATTCCTGGGTGACTCGCTGTTTTCGTATTCATGCAGCCGATTAATATGCTTCCAGTCATTAAATCCACTGGTATCTACAGTTATTAAATATTAAATTCACAGTCATTAAATCCACTGGTAAAATGTGTTTCACGATCAGAAAATAGCGTACAGACAGAACAATATGCCATTCCAGTGGTTTCCGAGTACAGCATCTAATTACGTTTAATAGTTTCTACATTTGTTAAAACTCTTTAGAAATGTTCTTTTTTAAGATAACGGTTGATGCCATCATCATATGTTCTTTTGGAATTAGTAAAACTGATATTTGTTTTTTTGGTTTAGCCCATTTTCAAGAATACATAGGCGGAAATCATCAATATTTTTCCACAAAGCTTGGTCATCGCTATTGTTTTCAGTTACATTGGTAGATGTTTGCATACTTTCATTTACATCATTCACACTTTTATTTTCAGATTCAGTAGCTAAAGCACGTAAAGCAGTGTCAAAAGTTTGCTCTGCTGTACTCTCAAGATTCATAGCTTCTACAGCTTGACTATCATTACTCAAAGATTGAATTGATGGAGGATCAGCTAACTGCTTATTTACATTAGGAAAGAACTGACTTATTTTCTTACACTTGCTTTTAACTTCTTTTGATTTTGTCTCTCTTTCCTCTTTTCTTTTACGTTTTTGACTTCCACTTTTATATTTTTGGCCTAATTCACGAATTCTTCCAGTCATGAGCACTTTAAATATGAAACACTCTGCAGTGGTCACGGAACTCAACCAACTTAATCTATTCAATTTAACTAAATGTATTGTTATAAATATAAGTACCGGTAAGTTTCTGTAATTCGGAAAATTTGGCTAATTTTGAGCTCCGATACCACAAATCTTCTAAATTTATCAGTCAAATTTTTTAATATCCTATTAGTTATACTTTATCGCCTATTGCTTATTAAGTTAGCTTGTAAATTTTCACAGATTTATATTTGTCTGCAGGCTGCAAGATATAGGCCAGAAGGCCTAATATTTTTTATAAATGCTCTAACATTTGACAGTAGTTCGCAGCCATTAAATTGAATGCTACTATACCAGTCTTTACTGTGACGTCACAGTTACTTTGTCATTGAAAGTATGTTTTAAATTTTTTTCGTACATGTAACTGTACCGGTATGCAATGTTGTGCGCGTCAACAGAAAATCTTGACGGCGTTAACGTCAGCGTCACCTCTTTAAATTCTTATCGGCGTCATTTACGCCGATAACGCTCAAAAATGTTAACGGCGTCAGCGTCAGCGTCAAGATTAGCGTCAATCCCACAAATTAAAGTACTGTCACGAAAAAATCATTGACTATGTAGTACTGTCGTAGGGCAGAAAAATTAGGAATTTCTGAATTGTCATAAAATGCTTTAATTTCAAAACAAACGCGTCACAAAATGATTGTTACGATTGTTACACTTGTTTTATTGATTTATTTACTTCAAGTTTAAGCCCATACGAACAATGGCACACAAAACATTAACAACAACTAAGCACAACAGTAAAAGAAAAAAATTTCATTGAAGTAAATACTACTTCACGGATCTGCAGCACAATATGGGCTAAATAATTTAGATACACAGCAGATTTTTATAAAAGCCGTAAAAATGGGATTTAAAAAGAACATCTAAGTTTACAAGACTATTAATAAAATTAATATTTGACTGAAAATTACAATTTATGAAAGTGGACGTATACTTTTTCTTAAAATAGCATCTTCTTCTTCTTCTTCTCCTTTCAGCCTTTCCCTTCAGTCAGGGGTGGCCACAGCGTATCATCATTCTCCACATCTTTCTGTCTTCAACATTCGTTTCCTTCACACCAACTTCCTGCATATCTTCCTTTACTGCATCTAAAAATTTTCTCTTTGGTCTCCCTCTTCTCCTCTTTCCCGGTAACTCCATTTCCATCATTTTTCTTCCTACATACTCTTGGTCTCTCCTCATGACATGTCCATACCACCTCAGCCTGCCCTCCCTCATCTTCATTCCTAACTGTTCAACCTTAACAGTACTCCTGATGTTCTCGTTTCTAATCTTGTCTTTTCTCGTCACTCCCATAGCAAACCTCAGCATTTTCATCTCTGCAACTTCCATCTCTTCTACTTGTTTTTTTGTGACTGCCACTGTCTCAAGTCCATACACCATTGCTGGTCTTACCATTGAACTGTACACTTTTCCTTTTACTCTAGCTGGTAACCTCCTGTCGCAGATTACTCCTGATACTCTTCTCCATCCGTTCCATCCTGCCTGTACTCTCTTCTTTACCTCCCTCTCACAACCACCACTTTCTTGCACCGTTGATCCCAAATACTTAAGTTCTTTTACTCTTGGCACTTTTGTATCCTCCATCTTTACTGTTTCGTCATCATTTCCTCCATTTATGCAAAGATATTCAGTCTTTGACCTACTGACTTTCATCCCTCTTCTTTCCAATGCATACTTCCAGGATTCTAATCTCTGCTCCACTTCTTCCCTGGTCTCTTCACAAATCACAATATCATCAGCAAACAGCATCGTCCATGGTGGTTCTCTCCTTACTTCATCCGTTAGCCTGTCCATTATCACTGCAAACAGGAATGGACTTAATGCTGATCCCTGGTGCAGTCCAACCTTAACCTTGAAACTTTCTGTAGTTCCTACTGCACACCTCACCACTGTTTCGCTTCCCTCATACATATCATGTACTAGTTGTACATACTTTTCCACTATTCCAGATTTTCTCATACAGTACCACAGCTCTTCCCGTGGAACCCTGTCGTAAGCTTTCTCTAGGTCCACGAATACACAATGTAGCTCTCTTTGACCTTCCCCGTACTTTTCCATCAACATTCTTAGAGCAAACATGGCATCGGTGGTTCCCTTTCCTGGCATAAATTCATATTGCTGTTTGCTGATCTTCACTCTATCTCTTAACCTTGCTTTATAATCCTTTCCCATACCTTCATTGTGTGGCTCATTAGCTTTATTCCTCTGTAGTTTCCACAGCACTGTGCGTCCCCTTTGTTTTTATAGATTGGAATAAGCACACTCCTTCTCCATTCTTCTGGCATCCGTTCACCCATTAATAGTCTGTTGAACAGTCTGGTCAAAAACTTTATCCCCATCTCTCCCATGCACTTCCAAACTTCTACTGGCAACTCATCTGGCCCAACTGCTTTACCTTTTTTCATCCTTCTTAGTGCATTTTTTACTTCTTCTCTACTGACACAATTTACCTCTTCATTAACCACTTCTGCTTCCTCTGTCCTAGGGTCTCTGTTATTTTCCTCATTCATCAGTTTCTCAAAGTACTCCTTCCATCTCTTTAACACTGTTTCCGAATTTACCATAACATTACCATTTTCATCCTTTATAACCCTCACATGCTGTACATCTTTCCCTGCTCTGTTTCTCTGCCTAGCCAATTTGTACAACTCTTTTTCACCTTATTTTGTTTTCAATCTAGCATACAAATTGTCATATGCACGTCCCTTTGCCATTGCAACTGCCTTCTTTGCCTTACTCTTCTTTTCTTTGTATATCTTTTTAGTATTTTCATTTCTTATTTTGTCCCATGCTTTCTTTGCCTCTTTCTTTTCTTTTATGCTTTTTTGAACTTCCTCATTCCACCACCAAGTCTCCCTGTCTCCTTTTCGTTTTCCGAATGTCACTCCCAGTACAGTTTCAGCTGTTTTTCTTAGCATTTCTGCCGTTTTGTCCCACTTATCAGGTAACCCATCCTTGCCTCCCAAAATCCTGGTCACCTCTTGTCTAAACGCTTCTTGACAGCTTGTCTCTTTTAGTTTCCACCATCGTATCTTTGGCTTTACTTTCTCTGCCTTTTTCTTTTTCACCATAAGAGCCATTTTGCATACCACCATACGGTGCTGTTTTGCGACACACTCATTCAATATTACCTTACAATCACACATTTCCTTCAAGTTCCTCCTTCTGCACATCACATAATCTACTTGGGTACTTTTTCCTCCACTCTTATATGTCACTCTGTGTTCATCTTTCTTCTTGAAATAAGTATTGACAATCGCCAAATTCATCCTTTTCCCAAAATCCACAACCATTGATCCTTTTTTATTTCTTGTTCAGCACCGTACCTCCCCATTATTTCCTCATCCCCGATGTTTCCTTTGCCCACATGTCCATTAAGATCTGCACCAAGAACTATCCTCTCTTCTTTTGATATACTTTTAATCAATCCATCCAGGTCTTCCCAAAAATCATTTTTCTCCTCCATGCTGTTGTTAACTTGTGGAGCATATGCGCTTACTATATTTAGGATGGACCCATTTACCTCCAGCTTCATGGCCATCAGTCTGTCTGACACCCTCTTCACCTCCAGGACACTTTCAGCCAGCTCCTCCCTCAGCACTATCCCTATCCCATTTTTTCTTCCATCAGCTCCGTTGTAGAATATTTTGCATCCACCTCCAATGTTTCTTGCTTTATTCTCTTTCCACCTTGTTTCCTGTAGACACAATATGTCTACATTTCTTCGCTCCATCATATCTGCCAGCTCTCTTCCCCTTCCAGTCATCGTTCCAATATTTAAAGTACCCACCCTAATGAGTGAGCATCTTCCTTTTCATGCTTCTCGCTGCTTCTTCACTCGCTTTCCTCCTCTTTTTTTGCTTTTATTTTCACAATGTTTAGCAGTAGCATAATTTCCACAGGTGCCCTGCTGTGCGACACCTGAGGCGGTCGTTGGTAACCCGGGCCTCGACCGATCCGGTATGGATTGATGATGATTTCGCATTTGTCTGTTTTGGCAAAAATTTTTTTTATGCCGGATGCCCTTCCTGCCGCAACCCTCCCCATTTATCCGGGCTTGGGACCGGCATCAAGAGACACAAAAAGTGCCTCCGATGGCTGGGTTAAAAAGCATCAAAAAGTAATAATATTATGATAGACCTAAGATTCTCGTGCATTGATAAAGCATGGGGTATTATGTAATAATCTTAGTGATGATCGGTGGTCAAATTTTTGGTTAATCAAAACGAAGGCCAGATTAACAAACAGCAATGCAATAATCTGTGGAATATCAGACCAATTTATTTTTTCGTAAAAACAATAGCATTTCAAAATGCTTGTCGGTCAAGCGGCTTCTCTTTGGTTTTAAAATATCTTTTCCAGTTGAAAAAAGACGCTCAACAGCTGCACTAGAAGAAATTGGAGTGTTAAATTTGATATAAATCTTTAATTGTATCGTTTGAGAAAACGCTTAAATGAAAGTGCTTGAATGGTGAGCTTTCACGTAGAAATTGTTCTGTTTGATTTACTCCTGATTTTTTATCAGGGAATTCTAATAAAGTGCTCGTAAATTCGTCCTCTAAATCTTTGGTTTCAATCTGGTGTCCTGCTTTGTTGTTTTCAAATTCTTCTGGTTCGCTCTCCTTTATTATGTTAATTAAGTATTCCTTTGTTCGGTAGCGAAGTCTTTCCGCATGAACACCAGGAAGCCAGTCGACTGATGGTGCAAGTTTATACTGAGGATGCGTCGCGCTGACAAGGACGCACTCAAAGTCCTCGAAAAGATGATGAAACCTGAAATAGCAAATTTCTAAATAAATGCTTTTCACAAAAATATTGCTTTTTTAAGTCAGGAAACTTAAAGCTGTCGAAATAAGATTATTTAAATTTTATAATGTCTAAGTTTTTAATGATCTCGAACATATTAAACTTTGAAAATCAAAAAAATTAAATGCAGTTTAGTTACCTTGATTCAACTCCTTGAATGAAACAATCAAGTAAAGGCAGGCAGTAATTGAGATCATCGTTGCGCTTGGATTTCAATTTTACTAATACGCCCGCCAGCGTAGGTAGTAATCGGCCCATATACGCTTTTTCTTCCCCTTGAAGAATATCCAAACTCATGGCTATAGGACTCATTATGCTTTTATATTCTTCAAAAAACTTCATGTCCACTGCAAACAAAATTTTATTTAGCCTAAAGACTAGTTATAATTCAAAGTTTGCTTTATTGAACAAGTCAGCGAAAACTATAGCAAAGATATTTGTCAAGTTTTTTCGTTTAAGAGGTTATAATTAAAGTAAGTCAAATAATTCTATATGATCTTTAAATGCAATTAATGATATTTGTAACAAAAAAATTTCTTTTTAATGTTTAATGATTTATATCACTTTTTTCTGGATTTATTTATGTGATTCAGATATATAAAGTGAATGCACAAAGACGTTATGTCTAATCAATAGAATATACTGACTTGCATTGAAAAAACAAAACAAAATAAGCTAGTGTTTCCCGATTGAAACATTCTGTCCTTGTGTTTAAATATAATTAGAAAAAATATATATAATATTCACATAAAAGTTTTTTCTAAAATTCAAAGTTGATAGATGGTTGATTTTAAAAAGCGGGAAAAAACTTAAGAAAATTATTTTTGTATCTGGCTCGTCAAACATCTATAGCTTGACTATTGAGTCAAATAAACCTCAAGAGAAATTGTTCGATTACAAAGCAGCAATTTCTTTCAAAGGCTTACAAAAACTTAGAATACTTTCAAAGTACTTTTGAATAACTTTAAAATATTTACCCTTTATACATGTACTTCTAGGAGTACATTTAGGCTTCTCAAGGGGTACATTATTATGTGACAGAATGTCCTTATTTAAGTTAAATTCCGTGTCCGGAAGAAATAATAGACTCAAATGTCTAGAATTTTCGAATCCGGTCGATTGTAATTACGTCAAACAGGACAATTAAGAGGGAAGACTTTTTCTAGGTGCTGTAAAGTGAAAACTTTTCTTTTTTTTAGAGATCACCTTGATTTTCGGCATAAATTGGGAAAATTTGTATCTGATTCAAAGTGAAGACCTTTTTTTTTTCAGAGATCACCTTAATTTTGGGCATGAATAAGGGGAAAATTAATGGCTGATTCTAACTGAAAGCCTTTTTTTTTAGAGAAACGTCACAAAATGTTGGGGGTACATGCAAACCTGCTACAGTGTCCAAAGAGTACCGATAAACTAAAAGTTTGGGAAACCCTGTTCTATAAGATAGTTTAGTAGCTTTTTAGCGGTTTATGATATTTTTTATTAAATTGAATACCAATTTTCAGAAACCCTCTGGAAGCCTAGTCGAAGGCTATAAAACCTTTTGTCAATTTAGTCTCGCCTATCGCTAATTTAAAAAGCATTGAATTTAAGAAACACATTTTTATAAAGAGGTTACGCTGGGGTTACAAATAAGGAGGCAATTTTTTGATTATGATCAGAAAAAAATTAAATTAACAAGCTATCAAATTTTGACAACAGCCAACACGTTAAAAAAATTTATTTGGTTATGTACATGTATTTTCAGCAAACGTCCTTCTTACTATTGCAGCGAAATTGACTTGTCGCAATATGTGAAGTTGGGATGAAAATACGCGCACCTTGGATGAATACGGTTTTATGTATTAAAAATTATAAAACAGAAATACCGTAAATTCCGGCGTATACGTCGACGTGGCGTATAAGTCGAGGTCTATAAGTTTGACCTAAAAATCCTGAGTTTAATATGTACCATGTTATGTATAACGGTAAACGGCGCTGAAGTAGCCGATTACCGCAAAGTGACGTGTCGATCAACGCGCTTCCGGCTTCGTAAAATTAAAAGGAAATAATAATCAAGGAAAATAATTTAATATAAAATAAGTTATAACTGAAACGTTGAAACTTGGAAATAAAAGCGAAAACGAAAGCGGAAACGGTAATCTGTAAATAAATAAAAACAAACTAAAAATTAAACACAAAAAGAAAACGCATAGGTGTCTTACCGAGCAGTTCACTTCGGTGCTGACTCACGGGGAAAACGGGAATTATCTTAATCTCACGCTAAGTCTACTCAGACTTCAACCAGCTGCCCACAAACACTGCAGCTGGTCGCCTCACAAATTGAGAAGTGTGATCAAAGCAATAAAGCCAGCTCTAAAATCAACGCGCTGCAGACACAACTATGCTTCAAGGTGAGATTAATTAAAACAAAAAAGGCGCTAGCAGCGAGTGCTCGCGCAAATAATGATTAGAAACTCAAGAGAAATAAAATAAAACACGTGCGTTGGTAATTTTCTACACTCCCAACACCCGAGAAATTAAAAAAGAAAAAAAAAAAAAAAAAAATTACCAACGCTGCACACAACACAAATAACATTAACGGAAACATTTCTAAAACTTATTTTACGGTAATTGCGGGATCACCACAGTCCTTCCGCGGCATAACATCAAGATTCGCGGGAACCACCAAGCACAGTTTATGAACGGGCCGCCGCACTTCAGAACCACGCGTTTTTACTACGACTTGGCGCACCAAGCCTTGTTCGTCGGGGAACAGCTTTACAACTTTGCCAAGACGCCATTGCGAACGAGGAATCGAATCGTCCACGAGTAGAACAACATCGTCTTTTTGAAAATTGGTCTTCTTCTTAAACCATTTTTGGCGGGCGATTATCGTCTTTAAATATTCTCGAGACCATCTTTTCCAAAATTGGTCAGCTAGATATTGTACATTTTTCCAACGTCTTTTGGGACAACAGTGTTCATCAGAAGGAAGTGAAGGGGGACGTCTTTTGGGACAACAGTGCTCATCAGAAGGAAGTGAAGGGGGAAGTTGCCAGTAGGACACAATTTCAAAAGATGATTGGGCGTCAATGGTTCCAAACCATCTGCATCAGTTGTGATTGGAGTTAAAGGGCGAGAGTTTAAAATAGACTCTGCTTCCAATAAAAAGGTGTGAAGTTGATCGTCATCCGAGAGTTCGTTCCGTCATCAATGCAGTTAAAATTCGTCTGACTGACCGAATCATTCTCTCCCAAGCACCACCCATGTGGCTGGCATTTGGGGGATTGGAAGTCCATTGAATTTCCTTTTGAAGGAGAAAATCTTCAATCTGGTGCTGATTCCACTGGCGCAGGGCTTCACAAAGGGTCTTCTCGGCGGAAACGAAATTGGTTCCGTTGTCGGAGAAGAAGTGCAGAACGGGACCTCTTCTTGATAGGAAACGACGTAAGGCGTTGATGAAGGCGTCGGTTGTCAGATCCATCGCGACTTCAATATGAATTGCTCTAGAAGTTAAACAAGTAAAAAGGCAACCATATCTTTTTACTTGAGAACGCCGTTGTTTCACGAGCAACGGTCCGAAGTAGTCAACGCCACAGTATGCAAAGGGATGAGTATCGATTTGTAGACGCGACGGAGGAAGATCAGCCATCTTTCGTGATCCCGGCTTTTCATAGTGTCGTCGGCAATGCATGCAGGAATTAAGCACTCTGCGAACAACAGCTGTACTTCGTAAAATCCAATATCGTTTTAGTAACTGGTTCAACGTCATATTTGCTCCGCCATGACCTGTAATGCAATGACAATGAAGAACAATAAGATTGGTTTAAGATCAAAGGAAACAGAAGCTCTATCTAAACGGCCGCCTACTTTTAAAAGACCGTTCACAATAACAGGATTCAGTTTTAGAAGTGGAGATTTGGAAGGTAGAGAAAAGTTTTCATTAGTTTGCATCTTCGACATGATGTCGCCGAAACAGTTCCATTGCTCATATTTAATAAGCTCAATTTCTGCTTTTCGAAGATCAGAGACAGACAAGGAACGAGAAAAATGATAGACAGAGTTGGAATTTATTAAAAAGGTCTTAAATTTTAAAAGCCAAGCAGTGGCTTTCTTTAGCTTAAACCACGAAGAAAAATACGCAATGAGCTTGTCAACTGGATCAATCTTTTCGGTAATCAAAAATGCAGACGCGGCTTTTTTATCAAATGCTTTTACATTTTCTACATCTAATGTCGTCTCTGCAAACCGGCAAGGCCAGCTGTCTGGCAATTCACTCAAAAATTCTGGTCCAGAAAGCCACGATTTAGTTTTCATTAGTTTGTCGGATCTACATCCACGACTTAAAACATCAGCGGGGTTGAGTTCACTAGGGACGTGCCTCCAATTAGAAGTACAAGTGCTTTTCGTAATAAACTTTAAACGACGGGACACAAAAAGAGGAAAACGCTTTTCTTCATTTCTTATACTTTGATCAAAAAATAGCTGGTCTCAACCGCGGTAAGTTTAGTTCGTGTTTAAGAAAAATATCTAATTTTACGGCAGTCACAGCAGCAAGAAGTTCTAGACGGGGAATAGAAAATTCGTCTTTAGGCGCTAAATGAGATTTACTAATAACTAAGTTACAATTGACATAGTCATTAATATCGCTCGAACGAAGATAACAAACGGCGCCATACGCATGCTTAGAGGCATCGACAAAATAATGCAATTGATAGTTTTCACTGCCTAAATTGGTATGCAAACCCATCCATCTTGGGACAGACATCGACTTCAGATGCTCCAGCGTTCGGATCCATTGTTGCCACTTATTGAATTCTAAGGAAGGAATAGGTTCGTCCCATTCTAACTCCAGCTCGCATAGTCGTCGATAGAGAAGCTTGGCTTCAACAATCACTGGGCACAGAAATCCAAGCGGGTCGAAAATAGAGTTGATCGAAGACAAAACACCACGTTTCGTACATGGCTTATCCGGAAGTTCTACTACAAAATAGAAACAATCAGTGTTGAGATTCCAATTTACTCCTAAGACACGTTCACTAGAATTTTTGGCCAGAGCGTTAATTTGTAGTGATTTCGAAAGTTCATTCTCAGGCAAATGTTTTATTATTTCAGGGCAGTTTGAGCACCACTTCGTAAGATTAAAACTTGCTTTCGACAACAGATGCTTTATATCTTTCATTAATTTAAGTCCGATTTCAACGTTAGGTACGCTAATTAAAAAGTCATCAACATAAAAATGTTCTTCAATTGCAGAACTGATATAAGGTTCGAATTGAGCGCCGAAATCAATGGCCGCTTGACGCAACGCAAAACTTGCGCAGCACGGAGACGAGGTTGCACCAAAAAGATGAATTTTCATTCTATGCACTACTGGTTGGCTTTCAAGATTTCCATCAGGCCACCACAAAAACCTTAAACTGTCACGATCACGAGGTGAAACTTGAACCTGGTAGTACATCGACTCTATGTCGGCTGCCAAAGCTATTTTTTCTTTACGAAAGCGGGAAAGAATGGCAACTAAATCGTTCATCAGGTGGGGCCCCTGCATCAGAGATTTATTTAAAGAAATACCTTTATACTCGGCACTGCAATCAAAAACTACTCTCAACTTGTCGGGTTTATGGGGGTTTATTACTGAGTGATGGGGAATATACCAAACTTTATTAGTTATTTGAAAGTTATCGTGAACAAGTTCTGCGTAGTTTTTGTCTAACATTGTTTGAATTTGAATTGAATATTTCTGTTTTAGATCGTTGTTTTGGCATAATCTGGTCTTCATACTTCCAGGGTAGTGGTAACTCGTAGTGGTCATCAACTAGCTTGATCGAACTTTTAAGCATTCTATATAAACTTTAAAATCATTCATCGAAATTGGTTTCGAATAATAATTATCTTCGTCATAACATTGAAACTGAATATTTGAAAAATTTCTGCGTGATTCATGTATAGAATTTCTATCATCCTCCTCGAAATTGTCGCGTAAAGTTGAAACGTAGTAAACATTTTTATCACTACTGGATACTGCGCAATTAAATTTAGAACAGGGCCCAAGTAAAGACCACCCCAAAGGTGACTTCACAGCGTCAGGTGATAATTTATCCGGAGCAGATCTTAAATCTTCTAATCTCAATATACTCTAGGGACATTAGCACCAATTAAAAGCTGTACGTTTTGCCTGTCAAGCTTTGAAAAATTAATATCAGCTAAATAGCTATGATCGCTTAATATCTGTGATGTGGGAATTACATTTGGCTGTACAGGTATTTCATCTACAACTGTAACGTCTGGAAGCTGGACCCAATCTCCGTCAAACAAACCTTTAACTTCCATCTCTGCAGACACAGTTCTATAAGATTTTGTCTCTGTCAACGTTTGCAATTTAAGCTGTCGACTCGTGCCGCTCAGTTGCAATTCCGTTGCCAAACTGCGGTCGCAAAAACAGGCGGTAGAACCTCGATCCAAAAATGCGTATACCTCTGTTTCTTTACCTTCGCAGCGAACGCGCACCGGAACAACATTTAAAAAGATATGCTGGACATTACCAGTCGATTTATTAAGTTGAACAGAACTACAGGCGTCGACGTGACCCGTCACTTCAGTGTCAGTAATTTTATGAAGAAGAGTGTGGTGAAAGGTTCCTTTGCAACCAGTAATTAAACATTTGCAACTCGATTTGCAGTAACGAGCGAAATGGTTACCGCTTAAACATTTAAAACAAAGTCCCTTTGCTTTAACAAATTTGTACTTTTCTTCGTACGTTAAATTTTTGAACTTATCGCAATCAATTAGCTTGTGTACTTTTTCACAATAAAAACATCGACTTTTTTCCACGCTCAACGCGTCTTTTACATTTTTTGTCGTTGCAGAAACATACGCGCTTTCGCGGCGAGGTTTGTAATTAGTTTGAAACGTTTCTCTACCAAAAATAGAATTAGCAATCCGACTTTTTTCTGTAACAAATTTGGACAAATCAAGAAACTTCGCTCTCTCACCAGTTTGTTCAATTTGTACCGCATATTCTACCCAAGCTCGTTTCAAATTAATTGGCAGTTTGTTAACAACGCCCATAATCACATGCATTGAATCTAAACTCGAAACTTGTTCAATATTTTTTAGAGACACACAGCACTTTTTAAGAAGTTGAGACAATGATTTAAGCTTATTTTTGTCATCATCGGGAATTTTATGAACATTTTTTAATCGCTCTTCGCAACATCTAGCTATTTCGTAGGGATGACCATATTCATCAAAAAGAATGTCCCATGCTTTTTGAAACGCAGTTACAGGCGACTGATTCGACACATAACTAAATTTAGATTGTACATGCGATTCACAATATTGATGCAACAACGGAAATAATTCGTAATCTTCAACCTTTCCTAATACATGAGCCTCAAACTGTCTAACAAACAACCAATATTCCATAGGATCACCATTAAATTTTTGAATTACAACCGGCGGTGCAGGACGCATTTTAGAGGCATTATATTTATGAAAACTAGTTGGCAAAGTTAATGAGGGTGAATTAAAAGCTTCGTCTTTGCGCTTGCTCAAATTTAGACTTAAACTGACTTTCCCGTTTTTGACTAAAGCTTGAATTTTTAACTTTAATACGCAAATCTTGATCAGGAAGTTCTGCAAAAGTAACGGGAAATGGTCTATCGATTTGAACAGAACTTTTGGGAATGTCAATAAGCAATGAAGTACGAGGCGGAAAATTATGCAATGGCGCGTTTTTAACAGTTGTAACATTTTCACTAAACGGTTTGGAATAATCACGTATTTTTAAATGCGGCACCTTTCGTGTGCTAGTGCCTTCCTCTGCTTTTCCACAGCTTAATTCTTCCCAAGCTTCTGCCTCGATCCTTGCTAATTCTTCATTTCGCTTTTTATCTAGTAAAACTCTTTCTAATTCTTCTTCCTCCAATTTCATTTGTCTATTTACCTCTTCCATAGCTTCATTAGCTCTTTTTCTTGCTTCTTCTACTTCTTGCTCAGCTCTTTGTCTTGCTTCTTCGGCTTCTCGCTCAGCCTTTTGTCTTGCTTCTTCGGCTTCTCGCATAAGCTTTCTTTTCATCTCTTCAGCTCTTTCTCTAGTTTTTTGTCTCGTTTCGTAAACTCTGGCACTTTCTTGCTGGACAGCTGCCGTGGCAATTTTTAATCTTACAAGTGACCTTTGTTTCTCACTACGAATTGAACTAGAGGTAGATTGACTGCCAGTTCTTACCGAGGAGCGTTCATACGAAAAAGCGCGACTCTCTTTGCTTAACTTATCCTCAGTATCTTTTATCCAGCGTTGAACATGCTCTTCAAACTGCTGATTCTCTACAACAATGCTGTTCTTACTAAAATTTAAATTCAAGGCTTCTTGTTCATCAAGAGCTTCTAACAAATTAGTCAAATTTTCAAATTTTTGACGAATATCAGATAAAAGGGTTAACAGCGGTTTATAACCCTCAGGCTTCATCATTAAACTCTCTGCTCTAACATACAAATTTTGCAGAGCCTTGTAAACTTCATTTGGGTCACCCAACGACATTATCATAAAAATAAGAACAATACGGACTCACCGAAATTGCTCGATTACTTTTTATAACGGTAAACGGCGCTGAAGTAGCCGATTACCGCAAAGTGAAGTGTCGATCAACGCGCTTCCGGCTTCGTAAAATTAAAAGGAAATAATAATCAAGGAAAATAATTTAATATAAAATAAGTTATAACTGAAACGTTGAAACTTGGAAATAAAAGCGAAAACGAAAGCGGAAACGGTAATCTGTAAATAAATAAAAACAAACTAAAAATTAAACACAAAAAGAAAACGCATAGGTGTCTTACCGAGCAGTTCACTTCGGTGCTGACTCACGGGGAAAACGGGAATTATCTTAATCTCACGCTAAGTCTACTCAGACTTCAACCAGCTGCCCACAAACACTGCAGCTGGTCGCCTCACAAATTGAGAAGTGTGATCAACGCAATAAAGCCAGCTCTAAAATCAACGCGCTGCAGACACAACTATGCTTCAAGGTGAGATTAATTAAAAATAAAGCGTAAAACAAAAAAGGCGCTAGCAGCGAGTGCTCGCGCAAATAATGATTAGAAACTCAAGAGAAATAAAATAAAACACGTGCGTTGGTAATTTTCTACATTATGAAAAACGTCACCGCCGTATAAGTCGAGGATGGATTTTTAAACTTGAAGTTAAGTGTCAAATTTTTGACTTATACGCCGGAATTTACGATAAACACAAATTTAAAAACTAACACAACACACGAACACTTACTAACTGAAATCCGCTTCATGATCTTCAAACAAGAATGACGTTTGCGTTTGATTTGAAAATGGCCCACGAGGGTCCCATTATTTATACTAAAATAACACGTGGAGAGAGGCGGGCGAGAAAGCAACTTTAAATGATGTCATTATCGGCAAGAATTACGTAATGCAATAAAAAATAAAGTAACTTTGGTTTTTGGTTTACAAAGTATTGGCGGGAAAAAACTAACTTCTGATGATGTTATTGTCAAAAACAATTACGTAAGGCAAAAATAAAACAACTTATGATCTAAGAGATATTGGCGGGAAAAGACAACTTTAGATGATGTAAACAGCGAAAACAATTACGTAAGGCATCGAAAATAAAGCAGCTTTTGACTTAAAGACATTGGTGGAAAAATCAATTTTAGTTAAAAAATCTAACCTCGACTGAACTCGAGTCTGCATTAACACTTACTAAGGATAGCGCTGAATATCGGTTGAAGCCTACTATTGTGATCTTATACAGACTATATTGAAATTGCAATTAATATTTTCGTAGTTTCAATAGTATAAAAATTAACTATACTGTGAAATTATTTATTTAGTAGCCTAGTCTGTTCGCTTTATAACTAAAATTAAAATTTATTTTTCTGATAGCAATTTTCTGTCTTCTAAAATTAGACTTTAAAGCATAATTTCGATGTGTAAATGTTACAACACTAGAGTCACTTGCACGGAAATGACTTTCGCAGAAGATCAATTTAATTTTTCGTTAGGGTTGCCAACCGTCCTTTATTGGAAAGGACAGTCCTTTATTTAACCCTTTCCGTCCTTGTCCTTTATGAAGTACAGAAATGTCCTTTATTTTAAATATCATTTTACTTACTGCCAATTTTGCAATTA
Organism: Diplosoma virens; assembly: GCA_963680785.1. Classification (NCBI taxonomy): domain Eukaryota; kingdom Metazoa; phylum Chordata; class Ascidiacea; order Aplousobranchia; family Didemnidae; genus Diplosoma; species Diplosoma virens. The sequence continues at coordinate 7,843,626 of OY796881.1, read as the reverse complement.
GAACGTGTATTTTAAAGTTGATTTAATTTTTGCAAACACTGAATCAACAATTTTATATTTCTAAACGTTCTCCAGCAACTTTCCAAGTTGTTTTCAAAAAAAATTATTTGCCCCCTCTTCCCTAAATCATTAGAAGAAATGGTTCATCAGCATACTGTGAAAGGATAATAATAAAAAATAAGCTTTTCATATTCCTGTACTTTAACTTCAAAGACAGTTGTTCAGAATTTGCTGAAAAAACAAAAGATGACCTTCAATTGTTGAAAGCAGCAAAAAGTCAAACCAAACACAATTTTAAAAAATAAAAAGATCTACACTATTTTTCATTTCTATTTTTTTATGATGCATATCAGAGGCGTGCGGTCAGGGCATGCAAGTCATGCGTTGCAAGACCAAATTTTTAGAAATTGCATGACGAACTTTTGCGCGATGAGGTAGATATCGTTCAATTCGATGAGAAATATTACTTGTTCGGGATAAAATCTGAGGCAGATCTGAGACGAAGACCTGTTTTTTTGTGTTATTTTAGACAATACCGCGAATTTAGGACGAAAAGTAAGAAATCGGAGACTGGTTTAAAGTGATGACTTTTTTTTTGGAGATCACTGCATTCTCAGAAAAAAAAGTGCATTACCAGGCAACAATTTCAAATGATGACCTTTTTTTAGAGAGGTCATCAAAAATCTAGGACGAAAATTGTTCTTGATCACCATGACATTACGACTAAAAGTTACAATCTCACACTCATAACATACCTATTTTCATGACCAGATTTTGGCATGCAAATTGCATGGCCAGACTCAGAGGTCACCGCACGCCACTGATGCATATATATAGTGATATAGATGGGATTGAAAATTATGTTTATATCTATTTTTCATATGTCCTTTATTGAAACTTGTCACAGTTGGCGACCCTATTTTTCGTTGAACATCAAACTGTAAGCCAGTCAAAGGCCTTTGAACGTGTGGTTGAATTAGGGCTGGCGAGAAGTTGGAAGTGTCGTTTTCAGGAAACGGATTCTTTTTACGTTTTGTTGTTCTATTACAAAAAAACATTTTACGTCACTTTCCCTAATTGAAAGTCTTTATCAGCAACTCTAAATTACAGTTTGTAAAAACTAGAGTGCCCAATAAAAAATTCCTAAACCACAATATTCTAATATTTGTGAAGATTCAAGATTCAGATTTGTTTATTTGTCACTAAACATTTACAAATATTCGCATAACATATAATTGAGATTAAATGTAGGATAACGTTACTGGTAAATAATCATAAGTTGTCCAAGTCAAGCACTCTTTTTGGTCCAGACCCTTTTGGTCTTTGAGTTTGTTGTTTCTCCCACCCATGATTATACAACATTCTCTGAATATGGCTCGGATGTTGTATTAATTATCTTCTTTTCGCTTTCCTTTTCTTATTAACATCACATCGCTTTGTTCAAAGGTACGGCGACCATGCACAACGTCAGTTGTAACGTACTTCGTTTAGTCGCTGCTTCCTTATTGACAATCTTTATTTCTACATGCACTATGATTAATTTCAAGTTGATTGTGAGTAGAAATGAAAATAAATAAAAAAAAACAAAAAAAACTTACTTTTATTGTGTCATTCAAAATAACAAAAAAAATAAAATACAATAAGCCTTTGAAAAACAACCAGCGATAAGGCAAAAAAGTAATTAACAAGTGAAAACCTAAAAGCAAAACCAGAAAATAAGCAAGTCTGGATAACAAAGGCAGACGTATTTTTTATTTTGTAATATGAAAAGTGTCGCATAAAATACGAGATAAAATAACACATTTTGGCTCCAATATATTTAATTGAAAATTTTAATCGTTTTTTTGTTTTACACTGTGGAAGATTAGATTGATCAACTTCAGAAGATATTGATCACCACAAGACCTCTCCAAGATAGCTTTGAGAAAGAGATGTTAAGCTGTAAAGGCCCTTTTTAACATTACGTAAAACAGGGCAATTCTATGCCGAAATTGTTGTAGCATGTAAAAATATTCACTTCAAGTAAAACACATAAATAGGACTGGCTTCCGCGCTTAATTTTTTTACTGCAAATTTTTATTGTATTGTCTGGGTTAAATGCTGTTAACAATGTACCACGCCACAATTGTTTATTTTTTCATCCAAAACTGTCCGACCTCGTGCTCCTTGTAATGGCCAATGCATGTGACACTCCGATGCAACGTTATCTCTGGTTTGTGCAATGGCGCCGCATTTGCCATGAGAAAAAGGAACGAGATCCCATTCGTCTATGCACAAATGAAAACGCGCAACTACACTCCACAGGCGGAATGGATTAACTGGCCCCAACCGACTGGGCGCAATCCAAGTAGACGCAGCCGATTGGTTAGGTAGGCGGCGCCATTTGGTTGCGGCCAGTTGTCTTTAACCCATCTGAAGGCGTTTAAGCATAACGCAAACTGTTCTGGACACACTGTTTTGAACGGGTAAGGCAAGGCGTTGGTAATGAAAGCATGAGGCCGGATTTACTTTCATAGTACTCTGTGTTCGATCTATGATTCATGTAATGGGCAGAACGGATGTTTATTTCATCGAAATTGTTCACGTTTTTGGGTAGTAGGCACAAACAAGCGTTTAGACCTTCGTATTTATCGGCAGGCATTTGATAACCGATAAATAAACCATAGTCAGGATCTAGAGCAGTGCTCTGCAACTCGTGTGCTGCGACAAAACGAGAAACATACGAGGTGTGTTTGAAAAGTATCGGGACTGTATGCTTTGCACAAACAACACTTGCAACAGTGATAAAAGCTTTGTTTTTTAAGATGGCGCAATGTCTTGTGGTTGTAAAAATGTAGTTTCAGCATTCTGTGACAACCATATGCTTTTTTACAGGCTTTTCTTGAAAGGTGCTTTACTGTAGTTCGTTTTGGGATAATTTATTTAGTAAATATTTTTTTCTTTTTTTTTCTTCTTTTGTTAACAAATAATGAGCATTGAACAAAGAATCAACTTGAAGTTTCTCGTTCGACTTGGAAAAACTCCAACTGAAACATTCAATTTGCTCCAAGAAGTTTACGGAGATGCTACGATGTCAAGAACTCGGATTTTTGAGTGGCACAAGAGGTTCAGAGAGGGAAGAGAGGATGTGGAAGATGATCCTAAGAGTGGAAGGCCAACAACAAGCAGAACAAACGAAAATGTTGAGCGTGTGAGAGAAAAAGTGCGCAGTGACCGCTGCCTTACTGTTAGAATGATAGCAGATGAGTTGAGCATGAATAGTGAGAGGATGTGGAGGATCATTACAGAAGATCTGGGGATGAGGAAGGTTTGTGCGAAAATGGTACCAAGGTTGCTGAATGATGGGCAAAAGGAAAATCGTGTGCAAGTGTGTCAAGACATCCTGAAACAACTTGAAATTACACCAGATCTGCTGAGTAGAGTTGTTACCGGTGATGAGTCGTGGATCTTCGAGTACGATCCACTCACCAAACGGCAGAGCCTTGAATGGAAGAGTGCATCCTCACCAAGACCCAAGAAAGCAAGGCTGTTCAAGTCCAAAATTAAGGTGATGCTGATTGTTTTCTTTGATGTTCATGGAATTGTTCATCTAGAATTCTTGCCACAGGGCCAAACCATTAACCAGAATGTTTACAAAGACATCTTGCGACGTTTGATGCGTTCGGTAAGAGAGAAAAGAAGAGAATTGTGGGAGACAAAGTCATGGCTGCTTCATCATGATAATGCTCCTGCTCACAATGCCTTAACCATACGACAATTTCTTGCAGAAAATAACATTGCCGTGCTGGAGCAACCACCCTACTCACCAGATCTGGCTCTCTGTGATTTTTTCTTGTTTCCTAAGCTCAAGGGAGTCATTAAAGGAACCCGTTTTCAAGACTCAAAAGCCATAACAACAGCCGTAACGAAGGAACTACGAGCGATCCCAATGGAATCTTTCCAGAAGTGCATAGAAGCATGGCAGCAGAGATTAGAAAAGTGCATTCGAGCTTAAGGAGATTACTTTGAAGGGGACAAGTTGTAATTTTTACGTGGCATTTCAAATAAAATAATTATTTACACAGTCCCGTTACTTTTCAAACAGCCCTCGTACTCTTTCAAATCGACAAAAAGTTATGTTTTTTGAAGTAGCAACCAAAAAACTTAAAAAATTTATTATACAGTACATCTCATTGTGTAATGTCAAGACCTGTTTTTGGTCTTTACTAAATTTTGAACGCTTTTTTTCATGTGAAACATTATTTAGTGAACATAAAAACTCTCTACAAATAAATTGATAATTTTTTTTGATCAATTTTCACCCGGGCTCGATTGTGCACAATATGCGCAAATTGGTAACTTTAGATGAAAAAAAAAATCATCACTTTATTTTTAGAGTTTATATTGAAATTTTTAGGTTTTTTAAGACATCCAAATGAAACTTCAGGTAACGGAAAGCATTCAAAATTTAGCTCTTTACACCTGGTCCAGGTGTTCTGCTAATTTTAAAAATTTTTGAAAGTGTGCCGCAGGTTTGAAAAAGTAGCGGAGCACGGGTCTAGAGCAGTGTTTCTCAACCTTTTTAAGCTTGTGGACCGGTAATATTTCACAATAATCTTGCGGCCCGGTAATTTTTTCTAATGACAAAATTGTAATAAACGCGATAAATTGATAAAAAAAATCTTAATATAACAAAAGTGAGCATTTAGCATCAGAAAAACTCCATTTAATGTGAACTTTGCTGCTGCCTTCTTGATATAATACGTAGTAAACGTGGTTCTATTGAAGTTTTTAAAAGGAAAAGTCAGTGACACCAGAAGCGGGGGCGCACAAGGGGGTAAATAGTGTCCTTTGAATTTGCAGTACAAAAGGATTGGGTTCGATTTGTCTCTACACTTACATAAATTCGACCGTAATTAAATGTAAAAAATTTTTAAAACAATGATTTGACAACAGCAAAAAAACATTAAGTTAACAAGGGCACAAAATCGAAAAAAAGAGGCACTCTTTTGATTGATAAGGTACTTACTATAAATATAAAAATCTTTCTGAATATATACAAGAAAAACGAAAGTTCATTGGGTGAACTAACTGCCGTAAACAGGAGATGAAATTTCTTTTTTTGGTCTTCAACTAACTCTCCAGGTCATGCATTTGCGCACCTGTTCGAAATATATTTGAAAACAACAAAAAAAGAGTAGGTGGTAAAATCAGAATGAATTTTCTGAATATATACAAGAAAACCGAAAGTTCATTACGTGAACTAACTGCTGTAAACAGGAGATGAAATTTCTTTTTTTAATCTTCAACTAACTCTGCAGGTCATGCATTTGCGCATCTGTTTGAAATATATTTGAAAACAACAAAAAAAAGAGTAGGTGGTAAAATCAGAGTGAATTTTCTGAATACATGTATATACAAGAAAAACGAAAGTTTATTGAGTGAACTAACTGCTGTAAACAGGAGATGAAATTTCTTTTTTTAGTCTTCTACTAACTTTCCAGGTCATGCATTTGTGTACATGGTTCGAAATATATTTTAAAACAAAAAAAGAATACGTCGTAAAATCAGTGACAACATTTTTTTTTGTTTTCAACTGTATTTCGAACAGGTACGCAGATGCATGACCTGGAAATTTAGTAGAAGACTAAAAAAAAAGGAATAAAAATTTAAAATTTTTACTTTTAATCTACTCTTAATTGCAGACAAGAAAAGGCATTTGTTATAGTATGTGACGTCATAGCGCACGGCTCTACTGCCTTCTTCTCTCTGGTTTGATAAGTGTGGTTAACCGCGTGATAAACTATTAGTATAACTTACAGATTCAGTCGTATAACTATCGTGTAACTCCGTATAAATAAAAGAGCTAACTGCAGATACTAGTGGAACTCATAACATGGCGTCGTCGACAGTCAGCTTATAAATTTGTTTAAAGAAAATAAGCTTACGAACCATTATAAAAGTATACTGCAAGTTCGTGATCGGAGATTTGTAAAAGATTGAAGATAAAAGAGACATGGCAAAAAACAAGCGAGAGCTGCAAGCAGAATTAGAAGCAGCAAACAAACGTATAGCCGAACTATCTCAATCTAATCAAAATGCGAATAGTAATATTAATAACGAGGAACCTCCCTCTTGGTTAAAAACTCTTTTAGAGGCACAGTCTGAAAGCCAGCGACAAATGCAGCTTGAAAGCCAGCGGCAAATGCATCAAATAATCGAACGATTTTCGCAACAGCAGCTGGCCCAAAGCGCGAACAGCGAGAGAAGCGAATCACGTGTGGGGAGAGGGCGAATAAAACGTCTATTGCGCCAACAGACTCGACCGCTCGGTAGTTTTATGTGGTAGTCGCGGTTTCTCCCGACGCCGATGATGAGTCCCGATCGCAACCATTTTTTTGTAATATGGTCTTGAATTCGAACATGTTGTCCGATTTTTAGTGGGTTGAGGTGTTTTGCGCGTTTATTGTATTCGGTTTCTGCAGCCGCTTGTAGATTTGATAAAACTGCGTCCCACTTGTCGAATTTGTTTTGCCAATCTTCCTTGAAATATTTCAGTTTAGCTGGGACGATTGAACGTAGCGGGGCGCCGTATAAAATTTCGGCTGGTGATAACCCATGGGCCTTGGGTGTGTTAACCCATTCGATTAGGCCGCTGCTAAACTCATCGCAGTCGAGACTACCAAGCTCAGCGAGTTCTCTCATGACCCTAGTTCACATCAGATAATCAGCACTATAAGAAAATTTTTCGTGGACACAGGGGTACCAGTACGAATCAGAACTGACGGAGGACCGCAATTCACATCAAGCAAGTTTCAACAGTTTCTCAAGAAATGGGGAGTAACTTCCACCATAAGTACTCCACATTACCCACAGTCAAACGGACACGCAGAAGCAGCAGTGAAAGCCATGAAGAGTTTAGCAGCGGCCTAATCGAATGGGTTAACACACCCAAGGCCCATGGGTTATCACCAGCCGAAATTTTATACGGCGCCCCGCTACGTTCAATCGTCCCAGCTAAACTGAAATATTTCAAGGAAGATTGGCAAAACAAATTCGACAAGTGGGACGCAGTTTTATCAAATCTACAAGCGGCTGCAGAAACCGAATACAATAAACGCGCAAAACACCTCAACCCACTAAAAATCGGACAACATGTTCGAATTCAAGACCATATTACAAAAAAATGGTTGCGATCGGGACTCATCATCGGCGTCGGGAGAAACCGCGACTACCACATAAAACTACCGAGCGGTCGAGTCTGTTGGCGCAATAGACGTTTTATTCGCCCTCTCCCCACCGAAGGGGGAGACCCCAAAGAGGAAATGATGACATCAGACGAACGTCACGTCCATTTTGAAGATGAAGTCTTTCCATCATCTCCAACCTCGCGGCGAAGCGTGAGACAAAAACGCTTTCCTAATCATTTAAGAGATTTTGTATGAAGTAGCGTAAAACTCATAACGCTTGTGCCGTATTGTATATAGTGTGTGCATGTTTATTAATCGGGCTCGTACAATGTACTATATTTTTCTTAGACAACCTTTTCGCTAAAAAGCTTCTTAAAAGGGGGTTGTTATAGTATGTGACGTCATAGCGCACGGCTCTACTGCCTTCTTCTCTCTGGTTTGATAAGTGTGGTTAACCGCGTGATAAACTATTAGTATAACTTACAGATTCAGTCGTATAACTATCGTGTAACTCCGTATAAATAAAAGAGCTAACTGCAGATACTAGTGGAACTCATAACAGCATTACGAAATGCTAACTCCGCAATAACAATTGCAATTGCTAAAAGCTATTTTTAGTGTTGTATTTTTGAAAATTTTTAGGGGTATTGCTCCTTATCTGCTGGATCTTCCTTGCTTGCTAAGTGTGACTTACAACCAGGCTCACGGTTGTAAGTCTTTTATTATAATTTGATCGCGCATTAAACAAGTTAAAGCCGGGTAGATCCAACAGAAGGCTCTAAATCAGTGGTTTTCAACGCCCTTACTCTTACTCGGATATGCAATTATGCATGTGGAGTATAATGTCATAGATAAATTTGAATAAATTTAATATTTCACTCACATTGCTCCCCAATTCCTCTCCTAACAATTTTTCCTCCATTCAGGTTATTCCTCCTTGGGGAGCCAAGTGGCTCACTTTGAGAAACACTGCTCTAAATAGTAAAAAAACCTTCCAAATCTGACATGAAAAGACACATTTTTGTTTAACTTCATAAAGATAATTGAAGATAATGCTAATTAGGCTACTTTTGCGTTTTTACCCTACGAAAAATCTTGGACTTGTACAAACTCGAGTTCGAAGTCTTCAATTGTAGAACTTGTTATAACTTTGTATTTGACCAACGAAACGGCGCTCCTATATTTTAAATAATTATTTTCCAGTTTAAACTTATACTATTACATAAAAAATCTAAAATTCAGATTTTCTTTTTATTCTTATTTAAAATGTTTTGGTAAAAATGTAATTTTATGAAAAGTTTTGGTGGATACTTTGGTAAGAGTTGAAAATGGATATTAGAAACTAGTGTCTCAATCTAGGACGTCGAACTGTTTAAAATAATATTCGGGTTCAAATTCAATAAATTTTTTAAGGATTCGGTTCTGGTTCAGGTTGAGCAATTTTTATTTTTACGTATTCAGTTTCTATTCAGCTCAGGCTCGGGTTCAAAAAAAACAATTAGCAGTTGAAGATTGTTAGATTACTGACAAGCAAAAAATTATTATAGAAAGATGAGTAAGGAGTCATTCTTAACTCTGCAAATGCTTTCATAAACATGACCAAAATCACTTTTGGCCTCTAATATATTCAGCCGATTGAAAAAACGCACACATAAGGATAATTTCACCTTTTACCACAGAGGCAAGTGAAACATTCGGCCTACTGTGCAAAAGTATAAAAATTTGTTTCGACCAATATCTCATTGGTACTTGACTGTTTACAACACATTGCGCTAATTTTCAGCAGCTAGGACAATTACTGTTGAAAATTGACTTGCTAAAGCGCAAACAATAGTCAAGCTAGCTAATTTGGAAAAAAGTTTGTCTAGACATAAAACATTTTAAAAAAATTAAAGGCACAACTGCGCCCATATAGACTAAATGAAAAAAACAAAAAATACTACTGAGGAGCAAAATCTTCAATCGGATAGCTGTTTTGAGTATTAATGTCTTGTCAGTGACTGTTTGATTATGCAAAATGACAAAAGAATCAAAAAGGAAAAACCAACAAACAAAGTAATGATTGGATTTTGCAGCATGTCAAAGAATTCGAAAAGAGAAGATTAAAGCACTGAGATAGTTCCTCAAATTGTAAACTGTTTTGAAAAATTGGAATTCTAAATAGCAAATTCAAAAGCCAAAATTTAACAGAAGCATTTTAAATTCCAGCTAAGTAGCTGAATGACGTAGCCTACGTAACCTACATTAAAATTATCAATAAAATTTGTGCCAATTGTCCTGTTTTTCGAAATCAGTTTGATTATTGTTTGTATTTTACTAAGTCAATTTTCACCAGTAAGCCCAATTAATTGCCTGGGCTGTTGAAAATTAGAGCAATGTAGTTGTAAATATAACCATGTACCAATGTGATCGAAATCGAATGAGTCTTTGTACGTTTGCACAATAAAGTGTCACTTTCCTCGATGGTGAGAAGTCAAATTACCTCTATGTGTAGATTTCCTTGAATATATTACAAGCCAAAAGTGATTTTGGTTTATTCATTTAAGCATTGACAGAGTTAAGAGTGATTCCATACTTATCTTTTTGTAGCAGATAGCAGCTATAGGGCTATTTTAGTCCATTTTTAACCAGCGTGTAAATTAAGAACATGGTCCATTTTTGACAATTTGAGACTTCAATCGTTTTTCAATCATGTTTTTTTTAATTAAATTGATCAGTCAGTCATATTTTTTACTGTATTTCCGCCACTTGTCGAACAATAGACTTAGGCTACATCAACGTAATTACATTACGGAAAAAGGGACATGCAACAAAACAAAACAACGTTGAAACATGCAAAACTCAATAAATTACACGTGCTAAGAAAAAGGTTTGCATGGTTGCATCACCTAAAGAGAGAGAAAAAAATATATGTATATAAAAAAAAAGTATAAAACAAAAAAAGAAAAATATTAGACAAAAAATTAACGTAACCTTGCTTATTTTCATGATAGGCTATTATTTGATGCCTTATAACCTCAGCACAGAAAGGCTATCAGGTACTGCACCTTGCCCAAGGGTGACCTGAAGGAAGTTGTAATTGGGTGTCCTCATTTATTCTTACTTATCAGTTGATAAGCTTACAACCGAATGCAGTTTACATTCATACCCAGGAGAAATAAGAATATTAAATTGATACGTTAAATAAGAAATAAAAACATTAAACTAAACCAGGAAAAATAAGAACATTAAACTCATGCTCTGATCATTAAAAAGAATCGAAAATAAAATATTGTAATTGGAAGATTGAATTATAAATTACCTTTTTTAGAGTTTAAAGCAAGGGTTTTCACTTTTTTAAGACATGGACTCCTTTTTCTCTAAACATTATTTGGTGGACACCTAAGCAAAAACATGTGAATCAAAATATTTTTGCAGGACTTTCAATTTATTATTTTTTAAATCACTGGGGTACACTGGGAATTAGAATTTGGACTTCAAATTTAGTTAAAGATAAAAAAAATCCTACTTTAAAGCATGATTTAGAACTAGAGTATACAAGTTTTTTCAGTTCAGGCAAAAGTTTATAGCGTTGCAAAAAGATTAAAAAGCACTGATCTAAATGAGATTTTTGTTTATATACGTTTGTTTCCTTATCTTTAGTGCATTTCTATTTTATTGAATTTTCACTTTTTTGCTTCAGCATATTATCCACTTTGAACTGTGATGTTTATTTTACCCATATGATCAATTTTTTTTATTTTTGCTTAAAGTTTTATGACGTCTCTGTTTTGCCAAACAACAAATAACTGACCAAACAAATTGCGATAACTTGAAATACAATTTTTTTATTAATCTAGACCTATATAAATAAATCAAAAATCAAAATCAGAGCGTTAAACCAGAACCGTGTAAAATAAAGTTCCGGTTCAGGTTTAGTTTCGGTGTATATGATTTTTACGGGTTTGATTCCGTTTCAGATTCAGCAAATTTTATTTTTTCGGGTTTAATTCCGCTTCAGATTAAAAAGATAATAACTGTTAATAAGTTTTTACGAATCCGATTCAGTTTTGGTCTAGTTTTGGTTCGACGGCCTGGTTCCATCTCTTTCCTTTAAAAACTGTTTCTATAGTTAAATCAACATTTGCTTCTAAAAAAAAAAGTTGGAAACTTGCTCTTTTGTAGGTAGAAGAATAAACAGTACAGTAAAAGATGTAGTTTGAAACATTAAAATACCGGTAGTTCAAGTTGTAGGTATTGCAACTTATGAAACCCTTCTAAAGTAGTGTTTTGACGAAGTTATGTTTGTATTTATGTGAAATATAGCTGTTTTATTTGGTGTATAATTCTAGTTTCTGCGTAATCGCTTTTCTTAGGCAATAGTTTAAAGATTTGTTACAGTCTTTGTAACATAAACACACATCAAAGTAAATTTACAGTTTTCTAATTCTTTAAAAGGTATATTCCTATGTATGATCAAGTTAAATAAATTTAAATAACATCAATTTTAATGTGATTTTTAAAACTAAAAGTAGATAGTCTTTGTATCATTAAAATGTGAAAGATAAGTTACTTTTTCTTTTGAACATTATTTATAAGCTAGTTAATAAATATGTCTGTCAGACCTGGAACTAAAGTAAAAGAAAACCCAAACTACATTGTCTATTAGTTTTAGGTTTTAATAAAATTAGAATGTTGAATTAGTTGTAGCCTATAAAATTTGGTTTATTATGTGCTATCTATTGATAGATTATATATTGTCCATTTTGTAAGCAGCTATTCCAGAGTTAAATTTAATGTTTAGTTGAAGTAAATTTTTGCCAAAAATTTTAACATCAAAGCTGACAAAAAAAAAGTGTAAATCAGAATTTTTGGATATTGTAAAAAAGTATTATTGATAGTTTAATGATTATTGAAGCCTTTCAAAAGGTTATTTTTTTAAATGACTTTTTTTACATTGAATAACATTTATTTTCTTATTATCATTTACAAACAGTTTATTAAATAGAAGTTATTTTTGGAATTGGATTTTTATATAGTAACGTTCAATTTTCAGGGCTTTTCAAAAAGAGACTGTAACTGTTGTTTGTCAATGAAACTAACCTGCAATCCCCTGTTACAAGAGAAAAAAATTCTTTTAAGAAATGATAGTAACCACTAGGAATTTCAAATTAATTACACTTGCAAAAATCATTCACAGTTGCTTATTGAAAAGAACCCAATTTTTTTGGTAACATTTACCAATAGAATAAATGAATTACTTTCTTTCAAAAAGTAAATTTCAACTTTGAATTTATTTTCTAATCTTTAAACACAAACCCCAAGTGATTTTCATTAGACACAATGGTGATTCAAAAATGGGTTTGTGTTCTAGGGTTTAAGTTAGTTTCAAAATTGTAAATTAATTTATCTATTAAAATAAACTATCAAAGCTTCATCAGCCAAATGTTGTATACAAAACTATTGGTAGGCTTACATGTAGCTACATTGATAGCTATATTGGACAGACCAAAAGAAACTGTGAAACAAAAAATAAACAAACTCATAAATTTTTAAGAAAAAGATCTGGTTGCTTTAATATGATTTATCCAGAACCTGAATCATTTGTTCAATTTCAATAATGTTGCTACTTTGGTACATTTTGACAATTGACATTTATTATTTATGAAAGACACTTTGCCAGTAAAATTTTCTTTTTTTTTTTGTATTTATCCTCTTGACTCATAAGAAAGTGTTGGAGGTGCTATACATAGGGTAAGCAATTACCCCAACCTGCTTCTAGAGATGCCAAAATATCGTCGTTTGCTTGAATTTTTTTAAACATTTTATAGACATATGACTGGATTTAAAACTGCTTGCCAAGACCACCAAGCAGTGGAGAGTGCCATAAAGTGTCTTTTTCTATGATGCAACGAAATGGCATGAGTAGGTTTTGAACCCACAATCACAGCATTTTTAACCATTTTGTCATGCTGCTGACAACTTAAAAACTCTTGCTAAATATTGATTAAGTATTGTCAATTTTATTAATACAAATTTATTAATTTTCTTGTGATGTACCAATGTTTTAAAGTTTTAAGTTTTGCTTTTTAAAAAACTGTGTTATTTGCTTCAATTGCTAGCAATGTTATTATTTGAAATGTAAACATTTATATAAAATAATTATAACTACAAAAGTTTTATGTTATTGAACTTATTATCATGTTTCAGCCATTAAGTTTTAAAGTTTACTAAACTTAGTTTTGATAAGTAACAATAGATTATAATTTTTATAGTTATTTAGCAAAACATATTCTCAATTTTAGATTTTCTTTTCAATTGTTATTTTAATTTCTGGAAAATTGTTTTAAAGCATGTTAAAATAAGTTTTGGTGTATCAAAGTTTTGATTACTATAGCTATTCAGGTAAATATTGTTATAACTAAATGATTCTTGTTATGATAATCTTGGCAAAGTTTATTTCGTGTTGTGAAAGCAAATGTATAGTTTTCTTTTTTTTTCCAAGCATTTTTGTTATCCTATTGAAACAACTTTAATTCTTGTTATCAGGTTTTTAGAAAGGCATTTGCTAGAAGTAATGTACCAAACTCCAAATATTTAAAATTTAAGGTAATGGCTTTATTTATATTATTTATCATTTTTGCAAGGTCCTGTTGGCTTCATTATGGTGCATCATAAAAAAACATCAGAGAACTAATCAACAAACCTGGATTTATTTCTTGTTAAAAATATTTATTTCTAAATTATAGATTACTTTATAAAATAGCAGATTTTTAGAAATGCAGTTAAGCACTTTACAAATTAGCACAAGATTACCAAAATTAAAGCCAGGTTCAATTTCTATTTGCAACACTTTTAAAAATTAATATGTTTATAAGCTAGCAGATTTTTAAAAATACATTTAAATGCTTTAAAATCTGGGCAAGATTAACAAAATTAAAGTTAGGACTTCATATAAAATTTGTTAAAAAATTTAAAGCTAATCTAGGTTTAAATTAGCTCTATTTAAATCCACTTCAGTATAGAAGATTATATTGACCTTGCATTTAAGTTTTGGATAAACTTTTAACAAATCCGCATGATTTATAATAGGTATAATCTGCCACATGCATTACTTTTTTTTGCATCTGCTTTCAGTCTGATCTGACCTTAAGTCAATTGTAATTTAGCTTCAACCACATGTTCCAGTCATAGCTTTAATTTGGTTAATCTTGCCATGATTTTTGAAGAACTTAACTGTATTTTCAAAATCTGCTATTTTATAGTAACCTGTAACTAAAAAAAAAGTGTTTTACATGGCATCAAACCTGGTATAAATTTTAATATTTCTTGAAGTGTTAAACTGTATTATTGAAAATCTGCTATTTTTAATAGTTTACAACAAAAAAATGTTTTCAACAGAAATCAAACCTGGGCACACCAATTCTTTTTTTTTTTAGGCTTTTCTTGTTGTGACATAATAAAGTTAACAACATTGTATATATCATAAATAATATAAAAAAAGCAATTGTTAAACTTTTGAATTTAAAAAAATTAGAATTTGAATACAAAACCTTAAAATTTAAAAAATTTGGAGTCTAGTATCAGACCTCTTGCCACTGCCTTTTAGAGCTCAAATATCAACTGATCAAACCTATAAACTTTTTTTGTTTGTTACAAATGTGAACTGCAAGTAAATGCTAATCTTAAAAGGTATAAGTAACTCCAAATTGTTTTAACATTTTTTAAAATTTTATGACTTCATACAAATTTATGTTAAAAAAACTTTTTGTAAATAGCAATTGTATGAATGCACATTAGTTATTATTGAGTACAAATGCACATTGCTTAATCAATAATAAATAAAAAAACAAAAAAGAATGAAGTAAAACTAAAAATATGTTAAGGAACAATGCAAAAACCTAAAAACAGTCCAAGAATATCAATATCATAATTCTGTCAAATAATATTAACTGTAATTTTGATATAACTAATATGTACTGCTTTTAGGTTACATAAACTTTCTTCAACTTTATTGCAAAATCAGTTCGTTTGAAATTATGTTGCAACTTCTTGTTATTTTCTTGTTTCGCATGACAAGAGCAACTAACTTGCTGAAAACCAATGTAATCAGAACTACTTTAGTAATTGTACAGAGCAATATGCGCATTTGTACTTGTTTAAAACTTTAAACAATGAATGTGCACATACGTTAACGATTTGCAATAAACAATGTTTCCACAGAAAAATAGTGATTTTTACTTTTTTTACTTTGAAAGATTTAAGTTTAATAATGAACTTAACTAAGTTTTTTGCTTGGAAAAATATAAAAACATGCTTAAGGGGAAAAATAAAAGGTTTAAATAAAGAAGCTATCTATTATTAAGCTTACCTTACATCCCGTTTTAGCCAGGACAGTCCCATTTTTTAGGCCTTGTCACAGCATTTCACCCAGTTGACCAAAATGTCCCGGATTTACCAATTTTAAGTAAAAACTTTTTTTTAAAGATCACTATGATTTTGAGACAAAAAGTAGGAAATCCGAGACTGATTTCAAGTGAGGACCTTTTTTTTTTATAGAGATCACTGACGAATTTTTTTTCTTTGACAAGCGTCCCGGTTTGCCACTTTGTAAATATGGTAAGCCTAACTATTATTATATTTAAGAGGCTGACTTTATTATAATGGTAAGTTTTGGTCGACAATATTTAGAATCAAGTAGCCTACACATGGAGGATACTATTATATTTATGTCTTTGCTGGACCTACATCCGGGTACATCCTGGTTTGATCATATGATTTTTGAACATAGGGGTGTTTGGAAATAAACATAATTGTTTACTAAAAAAACATTTGAAAAGAAAAAGTTTTTTGGTCATATGACTTTTCCTAAAATAAATACTCAGGGCTTAGGCAACTACTTCTTTTCAACATCACCAAGTGCTTAAGTCAGATTTGAACTAGAAATTTTTTGTGCATTTACCATATTCAAAATAATTATATATATTACTGCAAAACAATTACAAAACATTGATTTAAGTGTAAAAACATTTATACAAATTAACTTGCCGTTGATAGTACTTTGTATATTAATATCTTTGGAGTTCTTTGAAAATATGCACATTCGTACAAGATGATGCACAAAACATGCAAAACGCGCACAGCGCGTAATTTTGTTAATCCATATAACTCAGAAACGTGAAAACAATTCAAGTTAATTTTTTATATTTGAGAAACTTCTAGTAATAGATGAACAAAGTTCTGCAAAAAGAATATTAATTTTATGTTTAATATGTTTGATTTATAACTCTTTACAAAGTTTCCTGTGCATTTGTACACTGCCTATATATATGTTTAATAAAGTAAAACTAAATACATTTGCATAACTATACTATTGATTTATTATACTCACATAACTCAATGCCAACTGAGCTGATAAACATTTCATTCTTTTCTAATAACAAAATATAATTTTTGTGTTCAGATGTGTTTGTTTTTGTTTGTGGAAAAATTTTTCTTCTGAGTTGCAATGGTCAAATAATATTACTGTTTTTTTTTGTTTAGATTAGAAAATCAAGAAAAATATAAGACAATTAAAAATTTGCTGACTGCAGTGTGCAGGTAGAAGTTGTTAATTTGTATAAACTTTATATATAATTAATTGTTTGATGAAATTTTTTTTCAACTTTTTTATTTTTGATTTAAAAGTAGCATGGCTGAGTGGGTGAGAGCACCATATTGATTGCAAAGGCCAATATGGTTCATTTCCTTCTTTTATGTTTTTGAGAAAAGTAGAGGAAACTGCTGTAAAAGAACTTTCTTAAAAGCACAAAAAAAGAAATGAATAGATTTTGAAGTGTTTTAAAACCTACTCTTTTTCAACCAAACCACAATTAAAGTATGCTTTCTCTCTGAATTGTATTTCTACTCATTTTATTCTTTTGTGTTTTTGAAAAATATATTTTGCAGCAGTTTCCTCTGCTTAGTTGTCTTAGCAAGTGGTTCACAGTCATATCTTTAAATAAAAACTAATAAAAATTCTGGAGAATAAATAATGATTAAAGTGTGATTTGATATTCTAAGATTTACTTCAATTCTAGATATAATTTTTTTGTTTTAATTGTATAAAATAGCATTCAAGTAAAAAAGAAAAAAGTTTGTGAAAACATTATTTTTGTAATGTTGGTAATCTTTATTATAATGAAAAAATACCCCACATTTTATTATCTTTTTTTAGACATGCTTGATGTAGCTTCAATTTAGTTTTTTGGTAATTTTACTTTTATGATTAAAAATCCATAGTCAATAGTCTGAACTATAAGTCTATAATTTTAAAAAAGTGGAAAGTATGTTAATTTTTGTATCCCACTGTTGCAAATCTAGACTTTTACATGAATTGAAACAAGGATTGAAGTAATGTCTTTAAAATTGTAAATTTTGGTGCACAACAAAATATATTTAAAATAAACTATACACCAACCCTTAAGCAACTCTCAAAAGTGCTTGTAGTTTGATTTTTTTGAAAATAAACGAGATTTTAAACAGTCTTGTTCAATAAGGTATTTTTTCAAACAACTTGCAACATCTCACATGCAGCTTATTTTGATTACTTAACAACCTTACAAAATCTTTTTCTTACCTACAAGAAATTTAACTATTGTTAACATAACAAATATATCAGTTCACAAAACTTTATCAATGAGATTTTGGCATGCACTGACATAGGCAACGTCCAGATTTTGATGTGTAAGACTTTGGCATTCATTTTTTGATTATTTGCTGAGGAGGGCTGTCTCTCTGAAAAAACAACTTTGTTAAAAGTATTTTAACAGAAATCTATTACTCTTTTCAGCAAAGTCAATTTGATTATTTTATTTAACTAGTCAAATTGCAATAAATAAATTAATAAAATCAGTTATAGTTCAATGGGCCAAATATTTAATAAGAAATTAAAAACTAAAAACAACATATAACGAAAAATTGATTTCAACCTATAAAGGTCATCATCAGTTCCTTAATAGAATCAATTTTATTTGAATAAATATTGAATAGGATTCTATTTAAATGAGAAATTGATGACCTTTATAGGTTGAAATCAATTTTTCATTATGAGTAAGTTAGTTTTGGTTTTCAATTTTCACTAAAATTTGGCCCATTTAACTTTGATAGATTTTATCAAAAAAAGCTATAGCTCAATGGTTCCCAAACTGGGGTACATTAGATTAAGTATAAGGATATTCTTTCCATAACTTGTAATCTGCATTAAAATATTTTTTATCACCTGATGTTAATAATTTGAAGACCTGAGTTTAAGAACTCTTGAGGAAGTCAGATTTTCACCCCAGTAAAAACTTTAACTACAACTACAGTAACTAGCAAGTCCACTTTTGCAGTTCACATGACTTATTTTGTCATATGATGGCATGCAAGACAAAACAGCTGATTGATTGCTACAAGAATCATAGTTACAAAGACTAGAAAGCAAATACAGTCAACCCCACTTATTTTAAACAACATTTACGTCTCTTTGCCATTTTAAAAACAAAATCAAATAACAGCGTAACAAAGTGTAAAACCGTCAAATGCAAGACAAAAAGTGTGGGTTATTAAGCAAAGTTTTGGGTTTATAGGGCGAGTTTTTTATTACAGGAATAAATGTAGTTGTCACGAATATGGTTGTGTGAATCAACATTTTCAGTGATGCTTGGAATCAAATCAAAGTACTGATCACAGCTCAAAACATCTGAACATGATCTTCATAGTGCTGTTGCTAATGTTTCACCACGTATTAATGAACTTGTTGCTAAAAAGCAGGTTCATCCATCACATTAGCTAGGACTGCTGGGCTTATTCAGCCAATATATTGTTAGTTTGAATGTAATGTTTGTTAAAGCTTAGATTACATTGTCATGAATAACTTTGTGTGCTTTGATTAGTACTAATCACGCAGCTTTTTTGTTTTAAACTAAAATAATCAATTTTAAAGATTTAGCAAATTTAGAGGGAATGTAATGGGTTGCCTAGCTATAGAAAATAAGTTGTGTGTTAGAGCAAGTTGAGCTTTGCAGCTAAAAATATGAGAAAATCTTGGGAGTACACGAGCGAATCTATAATTGTCCAAAGGGTACCCATGAACAGAAAGTTTGGGAAAACCTGCTATAGCTTAATGGTGTAAATAAATAAAAAAATATTGGTCTGATTCTAGTTTTGTGTGATAGAGCTTAATCATGTACCTAAGGAATAGAAAAAGCAAGTCAGTGTTATTGGTTTAATTTGAACTTATGAAGCCCAAGTGAAACATTACTTTTTGAATTATTTTTAGTCTGCCGTTTAACTTTTGGACACTATTTTAAGCAATCAATGTGGCAATGTTGGTTAGATGTGAGTTAGACTTAAATTTTTAGTTTTATTATAATGTCATTTTTCTTTGTGACTCATCAATCAGAATTGTGATGGTAAAACCAGTGTGATCATTGAGGCATACCACACAGCTGACGTCACAGAATGAGTAAAAAACTGTTTTTCAACATTGCATTATGGAAAGCTCAGTGTAATATGTCTGATTGGGTCCCTCTTAAGAGAGACAAAAAAAGTGAAATTGATTAAGTATCTAAACAGGTAAAAACTACATATAAGACAATACAGAGCAAGAGTTTAAATAATATCATTAGCTAAGAAAAGGCTACATTTTTTTTTAGAAATTGATTGTGGAAATATTGTTTCATTGTGAAATAAAAATGTACTTTAAACTTTATCTTTTGTGTTGCTGTAAAGGTTCCCTTGCAAACCATTAATCTACTTTTGTTAACTTAAAGTAAACAGATGATGTCTTTCAAAACCTGGGTTTGAAAATTTTGTATCAAAAAACTTATTTTTGTTTTTTTAAGTTCACATTTAAGCTCCATTATGCTACACTACAATTTATAATTTTTTAAAGTATATGAATGACAACACTAATAATAAAAGCAAACACTTTTTTGTCTTGAGCACTTAAAAATCACATAAGCTAGCCTTCCAACATAACCAACCAAGGCCGTGTTTAAAGTGACTATTAAGAACTGGTCCAAAATCTTTTTATTTTTGTTTTAATATTTTATATGTATATGTCTTTTTAGATAAAAATGGAAGGCAACCCCTTCTATTTCTTTCTAAAAATATATCTCTGGCTTGAATAAATAATCAAAATACAAACACTGAAATCTCATGCACTGAAATCTGTATGTCACCAAACCCTGTTTGGCTCAAACCCAAGTGTCAAAATTTGGCAACTTATCGATATTTGAGCACAAGAGTAAAAGTTTTTATGACAGCAATGATACATTTTTAATGCAAAATTACTATTTTAGAAATTGGTTTACAGAATCATCTTAACTACTGTCAATCAGGTTCAACTTCATAACCAGGGTTTACTTAGGTGTTGCTGAATTATCTGAATTTATCTGAATTATCTAAATAAAGAAGTGAGGCTACAACCATCAGGTTCAGCTTGAAATTTATATTCTATTGCTTGCAACTGTGCCAAGCAGATTACTTGTAATATAAACTTCAGGTGACCAATCATCTAAGTGCAATGGATTATTTTATATTATGTTTATCCCAAATTATTTTTGCACATAACATAAAAAAGTTTATTACAAGATTTGGCTATAGCAAACAACTGCTTTACATTGTTTTCTATATCAGGGTTTTTAAACTGGCTCTAAGGATTCATAGCAACCTATTAAGAGGGTCCACAGGGTTTTTTTTATATAA